>ONZH01031060.1:0-45047 GCA_900303285.1 Rhinella marina
TTCACTATGCAGGTATAGACATAATTGATTAGAACATAAGCAATACAGACCAGATGGATTACTACAAGAACATTGCAAGGAGTTGGGTTTGTTATAAGCCTCAGTAATGTTCTTAATTGGAATTACAAAAGCATATCCTAGCAATATGACCCCAGTGTCCAAGATCTGACAACCCTTTTAATAAAGGCATACAGCACAACATCGAACGCAGCGCCACGCACATGGGCTACCAGAAGCCACTGCATCCTGTTCATCTAACTAATCCTTGTCATGAAACCAGAAGTTGTAATCCTGTGATGCCTTCTGATTACTATTGTGTATGAGTGATTTTTTTATTTGTTCTGACCCAATGGATTATTGGTTGGTAAATAATTTTAATGTGGAAACGGTTATATTGTAATAATTTGCTGGTCAATGTTAGTCTTGCTTGGCAAAGTACATACAACTAGCTTTCAGTGATGTGTTCAGCAAAAAAGAGTTGGTGGATCTTGGTGATTTCCATCAGTGATTTGGAGCCAAAACCAGGTGCGGCTCTAAACGCAGAACAGAAGCAGATCTTTCCCTTATACCTTCTATCTGGTTTTGGCTCACAATCACTGATGGAAATCACTGACCAAAAAACTGATGTATGAAGGAGGCTTTAGGCCCCTTGCACACAGGCGTTGCGGATTCAGTCCGGACGCCTTCAGGGTGCGTTGCGGGTTATCCGCAGCAAATCGCACGCAATCGCAGTCAGTTTTGACTTCGATTGCGTGCGTACCTTCAGTTTTTTCTGCGAGGGTGCGAAGCATTTTTCACCCATGTGCGAAAAAAACTGATTGTTTACAAACCACATTGCTAGGCAACCGTCAGTGAATCCCGCATTGCATCCGCACCTGTTTGCGGATGCAATGCGATTTTCACACAAACCCATTCACTTCAATGGGGCCAGGGTTGCGTGAAAATCGCAGAATATAGAACATGCTGCGATTTTCACGCAACGCAAAAGTGATGCATGAAAAACATCGCTCATCGGAAAAAGCCCCATTGAAATGAATGGGTCAGGATTCAGTGCGGGTGCAATGCGTTCGCATCACGCATTGCACCCGCGCGGAAACATCGCCCGTGTGAAAGGGCCTTAGTCTTCAGTTTATTTCCACCCACTTGAAAAACAGATGCAATCCAGATGGAAAAAATGTTTTAAAAAAATGAACGCGATTTCAGACAGAACAAATTCAACTGCATGCAAAATCATCCCTTTCTCACTGAACAGACTCTGACCTGTTTTGTATCACTCATATGAAAGAGGCTTAAGGCCCCTTTCACACGGGCGAGATTTCCACGTGGGTACAATGCGTGATGCGAACGCATTGCACCAGCACTGAATCCTGACCCATTCATTTCAATGGGGCTTTTCACATGAGCGATGTTTTTTCACGCATCAGTTCGCCGTTGCGTGAAAATCGGAGCATGTTCTTATATTCTGCGTTTTTCACACAGCCCTGGCCCCATTAAAAAGTGAATGGGGCTCAAAACTGACTGCGATTGCGTGCGGATTTTCCAGAATGCATCCGGACTGAATCCATGACGCCCGTGTGAAAGAGGCCTAAGAGTATGACAATTTTAAAATTACATAGATTGCGTGTGTTAGAGTAAGTTATACAATTTTTAAAACTATGATACAGTATTAGTTAATATTTATATCCTTGTAATAAATGATAATGTTTTGAAAGCAGATTATGGTGCTATATTAAAATTGCAAGCTATATATTCTGTTTTTTTTTATTTTTTTCCCAGTATTCTACGGGAAGGAATATTTTCCAGAAAAAAGTATGGCATTTGTCTTGTTATCTATTATAAAGAACAGAAACGGGTGGTCAGCTTGAAATTTCTCAACGACAGGGCGCATTCTGACCGTCACAACGGCAGCGGTAGCTGCAGCAGCCTCTGTTCCTTCTTCATTTATTTCCACAAATGCTTTGTGAAATATCTCTGAACATATATATGTTGCCTTTTTCTGAGATCCCTGTGAGATCAGCTTTATCTGCATTAAAAAGGTCACCTAATCCCATCTCGGTGAGATACGATTTCAGATCATAGTTCTCTTCAAGAAGAATGCGTGGAAGCTCAAGTTCCACTTCAGTTTTGTCCATCATATCAGGGTTGGTCCAGGCTTTCAGCTTTTCATAGCTCAACTCCTCTTCTAACTAAGTATGTATAAAAGAAATATTGGTAAATGAAAACATCTATGTAAATTTATATCATTATACAGTGCCTTGTTCCTTACAGAAGACATCAGTTATGACTGAAATGGACAGATTTTTATTTATACAGTCCAGCTCAATAAAATATATAATATTGAGGAAAGTTATTACTTAGTAAAGTTTCCTGGGTGGATTATAATAACTGCTGCACAACATCTAATCACCAGGAATAGGTATAGACATGTCATTCCTTATCTTTACTTTTCGCTGAAGATAAGGAAAAACTTCCACGGCACTCCAAAAAAGTAAATTCGAGGTGTATTTTATTCACCTGATTGCGAATAAAAAGTCCCATAGAGTGGACTGAAACGTTGCAATCAGGTGAATAATACACCTCGAATTTACTTTTTTGGAGTGCCGTGGAATTTTTCCTTATCTTCACTTTTGGGACTTTGGATTGTGTCCATAGCCGCTGGCTCCCGTTCTATCTACTTTCTACGGACAGTGCGGCCCACATCTTTTTTTGTTTGTTTACTTTTCGAAGGAGATATCTCGAGAAGAGTAGCCCAAAGATTTGGGGAAAAAAATAAAAACTATTTACAATGCTAATAATGTCCAACTGAGTAACACTTTTTTAAAATTATGCCAATCGTTTTGATATATATTGAGCCAAGAAGAAAGATGGAAGTAGAATACTAGGGCTACTAGGTGCCTCCACTATAAGCAAAAGCTTAATTTTTCATCTGGACAACCTTTGTCCTTATGCCGTCGAAAGGCATACATACTTCATAAAGGTGATTCCATTGCTCAGGATCAGACTTTATGGTATTGGTAATCAGCTGTTCATTCATTTGTCTTCATTTGGAGAGGGGGTAGTCCAGATAGGATAATACCATTATAAAGCATCTGTCAGCATGATTAACCGTATTAAACTAGGCATTCTGCCTGGTAGGGTTGATAGTGCTGTGTAAAAAAAAAACTTATTCATACTTCTACATTGTCCTTATATCCAAGAAAAGTCTGTTTTTATTACTACACAAATCATCTTAGAGCGCCCTCGAGCATCAGTTATTGCCACTCCCCATTCCCCTGGATTGACAGGGACAGACAAGATGTCTTGTTTCATATTTATTCCTCCAATACCTGTTTTATTATCTTCTTTCTTTTCCTCTATCTGGAAATCTTGGCAGAACTGTTTACATCCAGCACTTCCTGCTTTCTTTACTACCTAGCTTTATTTCTAAATAACTAGCCTGCTCTGCAGTGTGATGAGTCACGGGCTGGTCCCACCGGCCACACTGTTCAGTCTGCAGTAACCATGCCCACTACACCATCTGTGGACATGTTACTACACCCATACATACAAGAGTCCTTCTAGTTTCTTGTTTGTCTCTTGCTGCATCACAACACTAACCGTCCACAGGCTCTTCCATCTCCAGAACGCAATAAACAGCTTGAATCATTAATCACATCAGAACACATTAGAATGTATCTTATTCTGTCATTTGTCATACTGTCTGCTGAGCCTATAATATAGCAAGTTATGTACTGTACACGTGATGTGTTATTCTCAATGCTGAGGTGTATACCTAAGGGTATGTTCACATATACGAGCAGAAATCTGTCAGGCTGTTTCAGTTAGGGTGGCCACTGGCTTTACCCTTTTAAGTCAGACATTGTAGACTGAGCCCACTCATACTATAACATGCCCTGACTCTGCTAAGCCACGTCCCCACTGCTATTAAAAGGGTAGGGGGAGTATATAAAGACCTTCAAGTGATCTGTACATGGCCATAAGTGCTTGTCCATTGGCTTTAGTGACTGACTGGGTGCTGGGGGTTAGAGAAGCCTCAGTCAGTCAGTTTGTGGCTCTAACTCATGTTCAGACAACACAATGCTGCTGTCTGAGTGTAATGCCACAGAAAAGGACATCCCGGCATCCGTTCAGGCCCTGTGCCAGATGGAGAACAGGGAGCCAGAAAACTGGACTTTATAGCCTAAAACCGGACGTCTGGCCAGCCTAGTTCCAGCAGAGGAACAGCCTTCCAGATTTCACTGAATAATGCCATGAACTGTTGGATCCCAATGACTATAATGGGATCTGATGGGGATCAGGTTGCTTTCTGGCAGATATGCTGGCTTTTTTGTCCAGCTGAAAGCCAGCATTGATGCCAGAAACAATGAATGGGATTAGGCGGTTCATTGCATTATCCAGCTGTGCTGAATACGGTAAACTCTGGCAAACAGTTCTTTTGCCGGAATGTTTGCAGATGTGAAACTAGCATATGGGCCCATTCACAGAGCATTTTTTTCTGGAGAGATTTTAGAGATGACCACTTGGTTTTTGCTCCCCATCCATTTCAATGGGAAGTGGCGCTGAAGATCGCAGACCAGCAGTTTAAAGCCACGGTTGCGCCAAGGAGGAACATAGGTGCCACAACCAAATGTGTGGACTCCACCTCCCAGCTCTCAATAGCCATGCCTCATTCATGCAACAGGTGTTTTATCGGTGTAACTGTGCCAAAAATAGATATATCCATTCTTGGCACGGTCACGGCTATAAACTGCTAACCGCATGAACAGATGTGTGACACAATGAGAAAAATGGTAGGCGAAGTACACAGTCACTGATTTCAAGATTTGACTGAATTTGAACTCCACTCCTAACATAGCATATATTATAGTAGCAAACAGTAGTAAATAAATCTGTATGCTTCTTATGTTCTTTGAACTTTGTATATTTCATCAAGAAAGCATCAGATATCAGTGACTCACCTTTTCTAGTCCAGTAGAGTTGTCCTTAATCTCATCTGGTAGTAATATTATCATGCTTACTTCATTTTCAACATAAGGGAGTTCCAACACCTTTGTCTCAAGCTCTTCAATGTAAGATATGTTGAACTTATTCCTTTGGAACATCATTGGTACTGGTTTACTTTTTGTCTGTTCAAAAAGACACTTATTACTTAACATTCTAACAATTTATATTTAATATTTCATATATTTGTTTTTGTTTTTAAACTACAGTGTGCATGCATGTTTTATGAACGTCTTCCTCCTTGTAGTTGAGCAAATCAGCAACTAGTTGACTATGGGGTTCCCATTCCTTGGATGTCCCATATCAGCTATCCCTTGGGAGTTACTAGTGGACTGATAAGTATTCCTGTACTTAAAAGGATTGTTCGGGAATTAAGAAAATTAAAATACTTAAATATTAGTTTATTATAAATATATTCCCAAATACCTTTCATTAGTTATAATGGGTTGTTTTATCTATGGGCAATCATTAGGAGAAATAAAATGGCTGCCGTCCTATTAGTACACACAAAACCTGTCCTAATCACACAGGTGGACAAGTTTCTTCACAACACTGAGTTAAGAGCTGCCTCATCCTCCTCTGTGCTCTACTTGTCAGGGATTATGATCCTGAATACAGCTGATAAGAACTTTAGATGAATCTCTGTGGGAATTGAGTTCATGAGGAGACATGAAGTACAGAGAGTTCAGACTGTATAATGTGGGGCTGCGGTAATGGAGACTGCATACAAGTGCTGCTGCTCATTAGTCACACCTACATCCTCCTCTCTGAACTTCATGTCTCCTCATGAACTCCATTCCTACAGGGATTCAGCTGAAGGATCTTATTAGCTGTATTCGGGATTTTAATCCCTGGGAGGCAGGACAGTGAGGAGACTGAGGCAGCTATTTAGCTCGCTGTTGTGAAGTAACTTGTCCTCCTGTGCATTTAGGACAGGTTTTGTGTGTATAATAGGACAGCGGCCATTTTATTTCCCATAATAATTGCTCCCCAGACAAAACAAGCCATTATAACGAAAGGTATTCATTTATAATAAAGTAATATTTAAATATTTTCAGTAATGCTATTTTCTTAATTCCCAAAGAACCCCTTTAAAGGGGTTGTCCGAGTTATGACAAAAAATATATAGCACTGTAAATCTGATGGGCAGCAATATATAACTAAGTTAAGCAAGTTTTAGGCAAAAAAAAATCCATATTTCCTCATTTCCCTGTTCTCTTCTGGTCTTTGTTTACATGCAATAACAACAATCTCAGCCCCTCCCCCTTCCTGCAAAGGGAATGAATACAAGTGCTGAGTGACAGGTCTGCCTGCTGTAATACTCAGCAGCATGTTGTATGTGTAGGACTACAAGTCCCAGCTGTACAATGACACTGCTGATACACACAGGAAATTCTCCCTACCTGTTCTTGTACAATACAATTCCTCTACAGCTCTTGTGCCCAGCATTTGTCTCCTCTCACTGCTGCAGCTACTGTTTGTTATAAAGCCTCGAGCCCTCAGTGTGTTCTGGCTGAAGGGGTTAATGTTTTATCTGAAGGAAACCAGGGAGAGCAGATAGCAGCCGGCAAAGGAAGGGGGCGTGGCCAGTGACGTCTGGTGTACAGACTGTTATCTGAAACTCTGAGGCTTGTGAACGAAACATCACAGAGCAGAGAGATAAGGTGACATCACAGGTCATGTGACCCTGAGTCAACTCTGAGAAACCAGCAGCTTTAGAAACACAAAGTATATGGGAAAGTTGTTATACCTGACAAGTTAGAAACATACAAAGAACAAAAAAATAACTTGGACAACCCCTTTAAGACTGGTTTACACGGCCTGACGAAGTCATTGTTGGGAAGGAAGTGTTCCTTCCTGACAAATGCCTGCTCGTCAGTGGAGTGCTGCATTTAACAGGCAGGGATCCTCTCCACTGTATGGGGATGACCGAAGGCTAGTGCCTTGCTCACATCCATACAGATTGATTGTTTCTGGGCAGCAGAGTGCTGTTTAGACAACACAATCTACTGCCCACAAACAATTATTTTGGTGTCCACATGAACGATTGTTTCACTCGATGAACGAGCAGCACCTTTATATGGGCAGATTATCACTAACGAGCATTCGTCTATGATAATCTGCCCCACAATCAGGCAGTTTAAAAGGGCCTTAACACTGCAGAGAATAAAAAGGTGCATAATTAAAACACAAACATCATCTGTCCCCCAGGGTAGGAGCCACGCTTTACTCCAAATGGGACATGATCAGAATTACCTTGCTCATTTTGAATGGTTTTTGTTCTGTGTTTTCTTCTGGAAATTTGGTTTTCCAGTTTCCTTTAAAGTAAATAGCATTTACTAAAACCAGCTTTGTGAGTGAGTCAATGGAGCCTGGTGCTAAGATGTCTTTTATTTTACCTAGAAGAGAGAACAGCATTAAAGACGTTTTTGCATTGACCTATGCAAATTATTTAATGTTGACATATGGTTATTATGGCGCTTGATTAAAAAAATTTGGGGAGCAATAATTAATTTGGACAGACTTTTCAGTGAGTTGTAAGTTAAAGAAGATGACCCCAGCCCCAACCTGCCCCACCACCCCTACTGAGGTTATCTAATTCACCTTCCACTACCTCAGTGGCATTGTCAACTGCCCCCCGCCCAACCTTCTACCCTAACTCCCCAGTTGCAACAGCACTAACCAACGCTCCTCCAGCTACTACAGTCCCCATAATGGAAGCTTAATCCACCCTTTGTCGTCCCCCCCCTAAGGTCTTCAGAGGAAGAAAAGGTGAGGGATAGCCCCACTAAGAATATTCTAAAAAGCAAATGAATAAGCGTAGTTGTACAGATGAGAGAGACTTTGTGGAGATTTTAAAGATAGGTTTAAGGGAAGGCAATTATCCTACACACTCAAGTTCAGATGATATTCCAGTGGGAATATGACCAAAACCGCGATGTGGTTAAAAAAAAAGATTTAGCATATGACAAATTAGTAGTTTTTTTACCCTTTCTCTACAGATTTTAGAAAGTTAAAGAAAACTATTCAAGACCAGTGGCATAGCTAAAGAGGTTGCAGCACTCTCAATTGCGACTGGTCCCTGTTCTGAGGTCTGATATGGGGGTCTGGCATGGAGGTCTAAAAGGGTCCTTGTCTGAAGTCTGAAATGGGGGTCTCAGGCAAAATCAGTTCATTTTACATGTTTCATCTGTACAAGCTGCTTTGGCGACTACAGCATCGCAAAATCTCTGCAATCACAGTAAGGGCTAATGCACACAAACGTATTTTCTTTCTGTGTCCATTCCGTTTTTTTTTTTTTGCGGATGTATGTGGAACCATTCATTTCAATGGGTCCACAAAAAAAAACAAGTTACTCTGTGTGCCTTCCGTTTCCATATGTCCGTTCTGCAAAAGAATAGAAAATGTCCTATTATTGTCCGCATAACGGACAGGGATAGGACTGTTCTATTGGGGCCAGCAGGTCTGTTCCGCAAAATACGAAATGCACATGGACATGCACATGTTTTGCGGACAGCAAACTGCATACGTTCGTGTGCATAAGCCCTAAAAATGGATTTGATTTTCACTGTCGTTTTTTTTTTTGTTGTTTTTACTACAACAAAAATTGCATTGTGTAAACCTGGCCTATTTGTACTTACCATCTGTCCGTTTTTCCACCCAGTTGTTAATTAACGTTCTGCTCTTTTCTGCAGCTTGCAAAAAGTCCACTGCTTGAACTTCAGCTTGAAAATATTTCTCAAGTAGTTGGGAATATTGCTAGCAAGAGAGAGATATTCTTAGTCTATACACTTTAGACACAAAACTATATACAAGGACAGCTCTATGTTTGCTGTCAGGTAATAATAATCCATATATTAACCCTTTCAGGACACAGCCATTTTTCACCTTTCTGTCAGAGCCTATTTTGGCAAATCTGACGTTTCACTTTATGTGGCAATAACTTTGGAATGCTTTTACTTATCTAAGCCATGTTAAAAGTAAATTTGAGTCAATATGTTTTACCTTTGTTTATAAAAAAGGTCCAAAATTTACCAAAAATTTTGGAAAAATTCACTATAAAGAATTTATTGAGAGATGTACTGACCACTTTGACTCTACAGGCTTTTAATAGAATTTAGAAACATTTGGCTGTGAAAATAAAAATTCTCATTTATTCCAATAAAATGTTGCATAAGCTCTAAGGGTAAACAGGGGAAAAAGCACCACAAATGTTGTTAAAGGGAACCTGTAATCTCTGAAACACCCCCTGAACTAGAGTAAGCGGTGTATAGTGTAAGTGATGCTGAATCCGAATATGTAAATTTTATCTTCATACTTACTTTCATTCCAACGCTGTGCTCCCACAAACCAGAAGTAAAATGCATTGAGAGGACTCTTCTTTGAGTCCTCTCCATTATGTGTGTGAGCTCAGGAGTCCTCGCAATGCATTTTACTGCAGGTTTGTGTGAGCACAGTGTCAGAATGTAAGTGAGTACGAAAATAAAAATTACATAACCGGACTCGACGTCACTTACACTATATACCGCTTACTCTAGTTTGGAGGGTGTTTCAGAGCTGACAGATTGTAAATTGCTGTTTGGGCACACAGCAGAGATCAGAAGTTATGCCATATAATTTTTGTAATAACATTCAAAATGTTCAGTTTTATTATTACAAAAAAAGTTTAAATGATCCAATAAATTTCGTTTAAAAATGTAAAATGTTATATCTTTTTGTTTGAAGCCTGAAATGTGGCAAAAGGTTGAAAAGTTCCAGGGGGCCGAATACTTTCGCAAGGCACTGTACAGTATATCTGTATGCAATTATTTTTCCTTATGCCATATACCGTAATTTTTGGAGGGCAGATTTTGATAGAATAACACCATGTTGCTATTAATCAGCCTCTGGAGATCAGTACAGCCATTCTCTGATAACCATTTTATTTTTCTCTCAACTGAGCTTTATCAGTGATGCTATTTTGGGGTACATACAACTTTTTGAATGCTTTTTATTTAGCTTTTTGGGAAGCAGAATAAAGATAAAGCGGCAACTCTGCCATTGCTTTTTGGGATTTGTTATTGGGTGAACACTGTGCAGGAAAAATTACACATTACCTTTATTATGCTGGTCAGTATGATTACAGGGATACCAATGTTATATAGCTTGTTTTATGTTTTACCACTTTTGCACAAAGCATTTTTTGAAAAAAAATCCTGTTTTTGTGTCACCGTGTTGAGAGCCATTTTTTTTTGTTTTCCTGCCGATTATCTTGTAGGGGGCTCATATTTTGTGGGATAAGTTGACGTTTTCATTGATACTATTTTGGGGTATATAGTACTTTTTGACCACTCGCTATTACGCATTTTGTAAGGCATGGTGACAAAAAATGGCTGTTTTGACATAGTTACAGTATATTACATTTTTTACAGCATTCACCTGAAGGAGTAGACCATTAGATATTTTTTGAGAACAAATCATTACGGATGTAGTGATATATAATATGTCTATTTTTTAATTTTTGTTTGCAAATCTTACAAAAGAAAAGCATTTTTGGGAAAAAAAATTCTGAGAGCCCATTTTTAAATTTTTTCCTGCTAATCTTTTTGTGTGGGGCTCATTCTTTGCGGGATGAGGAGACGTTTTCATTGGTACCATTGTGGGGTACATTGTACATTTTGAACGCTTGCTAATACACATTTGACCAAAAAATGTCTATTTTGGGGCTGTTGTTATTTTTTTTTTACGTTCATTTGACAGGGTAGTCGGTCATTACGGATGCGACCTACTATGTCTGTTTTTCTTTTTTTTAAAAATATTTTGTACAATTTTATATGTGTTTATTGTGGGAAAGGGACACTTTTTTTACTTACTTTTGCTTATTTTTGTCACACTGTGGGACATAACCTTTTGGGAGTCTGATCCCCTCTTCAATGCATTGCTGTAATACACTGACAGTCTGTTTGCCTGTGAGACCCAGGGGGCTGGTTCTTGTAGGCTCCCGTAGAAGGCAAGCACCGATGCCCATGGAAAGCATTGGGCTGCCTTCTGAGCTATCAGGTCACCACAGTGTGGGGACGCGACGGGGAAGGGGAGGGAGCCCCCTCCCTCCACAAACCCCGTACACGCCATGTTTAGTGCTAACCGTGCCATACAGAAGGTTAAAGCAGTGGCATTGGTGTATTCACCAATGCCATTGTACACAGCAGGGGCATGGCTGTCAGGAACAGCCGGATCCTGCTGCTGATCAGGCGGGCGCAGTTCCTGCACCTGCCCGATCAGCACACTGTACCTACGGCGGCTGTCGGGCAGTCACTTCTCGATGCGTTGTACATGTACAGTTGATGTCGGGAAGGGATGGAAGCCTAGTGGATTTTTTTTTAAACGTAACTCTAATTTTGTAGCTTAGATATAAAGACTAATTCCAATAAACTTATACCGTGGCCCAGATGTGTCTGCTCCTAGAATATGTCTAAAAAGTGGTGCAGATTGGCAAAATTAGGTTTTTCCAACTTTTCCAACTTGCCCAAAGGAGTGTGGCATCACACAAAGGGGCATGGCCTAAGATTTAGTGCACCACAATTCCAGTGAAAAATTCTGTCTTAAAATTAAGCCAATCAATTGTTGATATAGGCTTAGAACCCAATAAGCCATATAAACCAATAAAAAGATCTTTATTGAGTGACTACCAATAAAATACATACACATTGGAAAATAAAGCAACAGGGACACCTGGTGGACTAAAAGTGGAACACCTCCTGATTAACATGCCAAAAAAAAAAAAATTGCTCAAAGCCTTCCTAAATATTACAGAATATATCCAAAGCGGAAAATTCCATCAGCAGCGGAATGCATCGAGACTGGGACACTACTTGTGGCCGGCGTTCTTTATCTTGGTATAAGGCTACTTTCACATCTGTTTGATTTAACACATCAGGATGCAAACTCGAAAAGAAACAAACTAGATCCGTCACTAAAATCAATGTAAGTGAATGGGTGATAGATCTGTTTTTTTTTTAGGATCTGAAAAAAACGGATCCGGCACTGTTGACTATTTATATTGTTTTTAGTTACAGATCCGATTTGTTCCGTTTCGATGACCGGACACAAAACCACAGCTTGCAGCGGTTTTGTGTCCGGTTACAAAATGGAATGCTCCTGGAACAGAATGCATACTGATGCATCCTGAACGGAGCATACCCCATTCAGAATACATTGGCCCTAAACTGAACCATTTTGGCCCGGTTTTGAGCTCTTCTGCTGGATCTAAAAACCCAAAATGCTGATGCTAAAGTAGCCTTATGCCTTCTTAGCTGCGTTTTGGATACATACTATACTATTGGGAGAGCTTTCAGTAATTTTTGTTAGTTATTTGGCATGTTAATCAGGAGGTGGGCATTGTTCTACTTTAAGACCACTAGGTGTCCCTGTTGTTTTAGTTTGCAATTCTGAGTGGAGCTTTTTGAATTGTATTTTGGTATTGATTAAATATCTTTGTAGTTTTTCATAATTTTTCTGTTTATATGGCTTTTTGGGTTCCATATTTATATATGTAGCCAGCATTGATTTTAGGTCTATTTATATAGAGTTAGACAAAAGTAAGAGGGGTTATCCAAACTATAAAACATGCCCCCATATAGGTTATACTTACCCCTGCTCCCTGGCACCCGCGTCACTCCTGATCCCCACACGGCCGCCGCTGCATCTCCCCGTCACGTGAATCAAAACATGCAGTGAGTGGGGCAGCCAATAGCAGCTTGCTACGGGGACGAGCCTCCCTTGTGTTACCTCCGATGAAGCAGCTGCCGTGCAGGGATCCGGAGCAGTGTCCCCTCAGTATAAATAATATCCACTCAGCGTTCCCTAATATGAATAATGGCTTCATATGGCCCCCTCAGTATAAATTATGTCCCCTTGGTGGCCCTCAGTATATATATTTGTGCTTCATTGTGCCCCCCCAGTATATCCATATATATAAAGCTCCCCACTCTTCTAATGTCAACAGATCCATTAAAAAAAATAAATAAATACTCACCTCATCCACTTTCATGTGATGAAATACTCTCTCCTCACTGGAGGTGGCAGGACCTACGCTCCCAGAGTGATGATGTCATATGCTGTGTTGTCACCACGCTGGGAGTGTCGGGTCCTAAGGTCCAATTGAGGAGCCAGTGTCACAGCGCATGCAAGTGGAAAGGTTGAGTATTTTAATTTTAAACCTGGAATGGCTTTTTTTAAACATAGTGTACCAGTTTTTAACTACCATTAAATGGATGCACTCCTGTCTGAATAGCTGTTAAAAATGGTCCTATTGATTTCAGTGTGGTCCGTCTGGCGTGAAAATGGCCAAAAATACTACATTTACTGGCCGTTAAAAAAAAAACAAAAAAAAAAAAAACGGTCATATAAATAGCCTCACTGACTTCAGCTGGTTTTTAAAAAATTGAAGTGTGGCATCCTTTACTTAAATGGCTGTCACATGGTCATTCATTTTTCCACGCTTGTTAAGTTGGCTGCCTGTCTCTGATCTAATGTCAGGGCTGTGGTGTGTGCTCTGGGCCAGAAAGAGATCTCTCCCCACTATTCACTCACAAAATGTAATCCATTTCTTTCACTGATACTACAAGGAAAGAGATCTAATACCATTTTCAGGAATTGGCTGTCTATGAGTTAATGTCTGACATTTTAAGAACTCTTTGAACATGCCACTTGTTGCTTGGGGACACATCACTGCTGAAGCCATGTCCTTTCCTGGTTTGTAGTAAACAAGCTGGGGAATAGCGGAGTGGGGCTCAGAGTGCACGGCCATAGCGGCAGGGAGCAGTTAAGTATGAATCTTTTATTAGGTGATTCATGCTAGGGACCAGAAATTAATAGCTAATAGTTCCCTGAAGACCCCTTTAAGAAGACCAGCTTTATATGGAGACTTTGACAATACTCCTTGGGAAAATATGGAAAGAGAGAGAGAGAGAAAGAAAATTTTTCACTAAGGCTACCTTCTGAATGTTACTCCCTATGAGTCAGAAGGTGGAACTATTGAGAAGGTTATATTTCTCTAGGAGATATATCTTTGTATATTATTTTTTCCCATGGCGCATTGGCACTAAATTGCCATCCAAAGCGGGTCTCTTTGGAACACTTTTACTTATCTAAGCCATTCTGAGATTGTTTTCTCGTGACACATTGTACTTCATGACAGTCATAAATTTGAGTCAATATATTTCACCTTATTTATGAAAAAATCCAAAATTTACCAAAAATTTGGAAAAATTTGCAATTTTCAAAACAAATTTTTAATTTCTCTGCTTTCTCTTCTAGAAATTGATACCTCATAAAATATTTGTTACTTAACATTCCCCATATGTCTATCTTATGTTGGTGTAATTTTGTAAATGTCATTTTATTTTTTAGGACATTAGAATTCTTAGAATTTTAGAAGCAATTCTTAACATTTTTTTGGTGATGGATAAGGGTTTTGGTTGATGGTGGGGTGGTTGGAAGCAATTTTTAAAATGTTTAAGAAAATTTTCAAAACCCACTTTTTTAGGACTTTTTTCATTTCTAAAGTCACTTTGCCAGGCTTACGTAGTAGAAACCACCCATAAATGACCCCATTTTAAAACTACACCCCACCCCCAAGTTATTTAAAACTGACTTTACAAACTTTGTTAACCCTTTAGGTGTTCAACAAGACATAAAGGAAAATTGAGAAAAAAATTCTAAATTTCACTTTTTTGTCAGATTTTTTATTTGAATCAATTTTTTCCTGTAACACGTTAAGGGTTAACAGCCAAACAAAGCTCAATATCTTTTACCCTGATTCTGAAGTTTATGGAAACACCCCACATGTGGTGGTAAACTGCTGTAATGGCACATGGCCTTAGGTAGGGTCTCATTTTTTGCGGGATGAGGTGATGGTTTGATTGGTACTATTTTGGGGGGCATACACCTTTTTGATCGCTTGGTGTTGCACTTTTTGTGATGTAAGCTGTCTTTTTTGCCATTGTTATTTTATTTTTTTATGGTGTTCACCTGAGGGGTTAGGTCAAGTTATTTTTTATAGAGCTGGTTGTTACGGATGCGGTGATACCTAATATGTCTTTTTTTTTTATTTATTTCACTTTAACACAATAATTGCATTTTTTAAATTAAAAAAATCATATTTTTCTGTCTCCACAGTCTGAGAGCTATATATTTTTTTGGGGTGATTTTCTTAAGTAGGGTTTAATTTTTTGTGGGATGAGGTGATTGATTGATACCATTTTGGGGGCATATGGCTTTTTGATCGTTTGGTGTTGCACTTTTTGTGATGTAAGGTGACAAAAATGGCACAGTTTTTATTTATTTTTATGGTGTTTATTTGACGGGGTATTTTATGTTATAGAGCCGGTCATTTTGGACAATGCGATTCCTAATATTTGTGTGTTTTTTCTTTTTTTCCTATTTTTTATTATAAAATCGGGAAAGGGGCGATTTTTATTTACATTTTTAATTATTAAAAACACTTTTACTTCTTTTTTAACTTTATTTCTGTCCCACTCTGGGACTTCAACTTTTGGGGGTCTCATGGTCTCACAGGTTGCTTAATAGACCCAGCCTGGGGCTGGATCTTCTAGGTTCTGATACCTCAGCAAGGCATTGGGCTGCCTTCTCACCCATCAGGTCCCCGTCACTGCAGAGTTGGGACCCGATGGGATCCCTCATTGACCACAAACCCCTTCTATGCTGTGGTCAGCAGAATAGAAGGGTTTAATCCGACGGCATCGGCTTTTTACAGTGATGCCGGCAGATACAGCAAGGGCCCGGCTATCAGTGACTGCCAGACCCCTGCAGAGATTGGTGCCTGCCCGATTACCATAAGGTAATAGTACGTTAAATTGCGGCAAGTCACTTGCCGCTATGACGTTCTATTACGTCATGTGTCAGGAAGGGGTTAAAGAGGGCCTGTACCTCTCCTAAACTGCTTCCAAGTCATCTCACCCAACCAGTATCCTACTGGGTATTTGCAGCAAGTCCTGATAGGTGAGAAGGGAATGAGAGCAATACTGTAGCTGTGTCTCTGAGGTTGATGGCACTCACAAATCATGGTGGCAATCTCTGAGGGCACAACCGTTCTTTCCTCAGGGCACTCCCTGGAGTTGGGGCTCCATCCTGGTGATAGTTGGGGTTCCATTTGTATTAGGTATTTGTGTGGGTGCAGGGCAGGAAAGTAGAAGTGGCTCACAGATGGTGGAGTCAGTAAGCAGGCCATTTGGTTACAAATTACAATAAATAAAGTCTATCTTTTCGAAAGTGCAAAATGGAAGCAGTTCATTTGATAATAACAAGGTACAGTTCCAAAGCATATAATAGTGCAATCCCTTCCCAATAGAAGCGTATGGACGGCAGCAGTGATGAAGGTTGTAGTACTACTTCTCTCTGTCTCTCTGTCAAAATTATCTCAGCAAACCGTGTGCATACAATGGGGCTCTTTGTAGATGCTTCTGCAATTCCTGGGCTGAGGGGTGCAGATTAAGATATGGTTGGCCAAACCATCTCAAAGTGTGGACAGGTGCATTAGCAATGTTCTCTCTCCAGCAGTAAAGTCTGTCTGCCATAAATATGCACAATATCTTGCTGACTAACACCAATGCACAGCCTTTTAGTTTCTCGACATTCTACCTTCCCGTTTCTCTGGAGCACTTGGATGGTTGCATTCTTGGCTGTAGAAGTCTCAGAGATGGAGGTTCTCTGAACTTGGGCCCAGCTCTGAGGAGCTTGTACATGTAGGTCTTCACTGTAGTACAGCTAGAGTTAGACTTACAACTGACTATTTATTCAGGGGGCGGACCAAGGTCCATCTCCTGGCAACCTAACACAATAAACCAAAATGTTAACCATTAATTGTCTATATGGTTTCATTAAGCATACATGTACAAACATAAATCACTACATTTTACTTAGCAATATGATATTAGAGCAATTAACTCGATGCAGTAACCCTACCAACATACTGCATACCAATGAAGATCAAAAATCATGTAACAGCTGTCTGCATATGGACATATAGTTTGGATATTTTCCCTAGTCATGTCCAAAGGCTTGTTATACATCGTGCATTGACTCATTGGCAGCCACCTCTAGAGGTTGGGGCTTGTGGGACAGTTTTTCAGTCTTTTTGTAGGAGATACTGTACCACTTCGGATACTATTTTCCCATGGAGCATTACCAATACGTCTCCATACACACCTGGTCTCTTTAATGAGAGCCAGTACGTCACCTAAGCTACACACAACTCACCATCACTCTGAGAGGAGGAAACTGAATCTGCATACCCATCCTCATTCACTAGTAGTTTTAAAGATAATGGATTCAAATTGTCAAGTGTATTTACAGGTATGGTTGTTTTTATAATGTCTCTTCTCTAATTTTCCATACTAAATACATCTGTACACAGGACATACATTATATATAAGACAACTTACCTGAATGATTTGGAAGCTCTTTTCAATGAATAAACTGTTAGCTATTTTCATGATATAACTATTGGAAGCCTGATTGATGCTTGAAGAAAATTCTTTAAAAACTTGAGGCACATTTTGTATCTGAATACCATCTGAAATCTGTTAAGAACAATTTTTATTATAGGATTTAAAACTGCACATGCACTGTACATCTATATATTCATTTGTGTACAGAAATTACACACTGTGGTCAAGGATGGACCCGAATTAAAAAGCAGCCCCGGCACACAAACCCCACCAGTCCACATATGACGGCAAACCCCAGCAATCATCACATCAGCAGAAGAAGAAGAATAAAAATGGAAAATAAAAACACCTGATCACTCAGACAGGGGAGAGCATTACCACAATGCAGTACACAATACTTCCCAGTGGTGGCAAATAAGGAAGTGCAGCATGAAATACTTCCCAACAGCACCAAATAAATACCACAGGGCAGCACAAAATACCTCCCAGCAGTGCCAAATAAATATCACAGTGCATATAGAATACTCCAGCAGGCAATAATATACATGCATAAAATATTTCAGCACGCCAAAAAATTCACAGTGCCAAAATACTTTCCAGCAGCCATAAAAAATCACAGTGCATCATAAAATACTTCCCAGCAGCGCCAAATAAATATCACAGTGCATCATAAAATACTTCCCAGCAGCGCCAAATAAATATCACAGTGCATCATAAAATACTTTCCAGCAGCGCCAAATAAATATCACAGTGCATCATAAAACTTCCCAGCAGCGCCAATAAATTCACAGTGCATCTAAAAACAGGCAAAAAATATCTTTCCGCAGCAGCCCAATAAATATCACAGTGCATCCTAAAATACCTCCCAGCAGCTCCAAATAAATATCACAGTGCATCATAAAATACCTCCCAGCAGCGCCAAATAAATATCACAGTGCATCATAAAATACCTCCCAGCAGCGCCAAATAACTATCACAGTGCATCATAAAATACTTCCCAGCAGCGCCAAATAACTATCACAGTGCATCATAAAATACTTCCCAGCAGCGCCAAATAACTATCACAGTGCATCATAAAATACCTCCCAGCAGCTCCAAATAAATATCACAGTGCATCATAAAATACCTCCCAGCAGTGCCAAATAAATATCACAGTGCATCATAAAATACCTCCCAGCAGCGCCAAATAACTATCACAGTGCATCATAAAATACTTCCCAGCAGCGCCAAATAACTATCACAGTGCATCATAAAATACCTCCCAGCAGCGCCAAATAAATATCCCAGTGCATCATAAAATACTTCCAGCAGCGCCAAATAAATATCCCAGTGCATTATAAAATACCTCACAGCAGAGCCAAATAAACACTACAGTGCTGCATAAAATACCACTAAGCATTTCCACGTAGATGGCACAGCGCAGCACAAATCAAAACCCTAGCAGTGGCAAATTAATATTACAGCCCTGTGAGCGCTAAATAAATGCAACAGTGCAGCATAAAATACCTGCAGCAGTGCAAAACAATACAGTGATCCTTCAAGATACAATGGCCTCAGGATACAATATTTTCAACATACAATGGTCTTTTCCGACTCATCGTAAGTTGAAACCAGACTCAACTTACAATGCCTCAGACCCAGATCCAACCAATCAAGGTCGTTTCGCTGATAAAATATCTGTATTAGTTACTAGTTAGGCTACTTTCACGGATCCGGTGGGTGAAGGGGCCCGCCGGATCCTTGCTGCCACAGGCGCATGTGTGGGGCCGGAACCGCGCTCCAGCTCCTGTAGTGAAGATTTGCCCCCCCCCCCAGAAAGCTGCCGACACATACCTGGAGTCTGCGGGAGAATAGTGCAGGGGGAGCGAAACCCAGAGTGACAATGTGAAGATTCACATTGCACAGCGTCCCCTGCTGGACCTCCAGAGGAAGAGTGCAGGGTGACAGATCCGTCATGAACTCCATTGAAAGTCAATGGAGGACAGATCCGTTTACTAGTGTGTCACACCGAACGGATCCGTCCCCATTGACTTGCATTGGGGGTCATGACGGATCCGCCCTGGTGTGGATGCCCAGACCGGAGAGCAAACCACAGCTATTCCTGACTGGTTTATGTAAGGACTTGTCTTATCTTTCTTAGTTATCTGCTTATTTTTCTTAAATCTTCATTTTCTCTTATCTTAAAGAGGACCTTTCACCACTCCAGACACGCCTGTTTTAATCGCTTCATACATTCCCCATGTAATAACAATTCTGGAACATCTATTCTTATGTCTCTATGTTGTGCCGTTCCTTTATTATTTGCACTAAAAGTTATGAATGAATTGCTATTTGTCTTCAGTAAGGGAACAGAGGGGAGGTAACAAGTTGGGGTTGTGTACCTGCACAGTCTGAACATGGCAGCACTGATTGGCTAAAGTCAGTCTGTGCAGGTACACACCCCCAACTGGTCACCTCCCCTCTGTTCCCTTACTGAAGGCAAATAGCAATTCATTCATAACTTCTAGTGCAAATAATAAAGGAATAGCACAACATAGAGACAAAAGAATAGATGCTCCAGAATTGTTAGTACTTGGGGAATGCATGGAGCTAATAAAACAGGCATCTCTGGAGTGGTGAAAGGTCCTCTTTAAATGACATTTTGGATCTTTGGAACCAATTACTCAACTTACAATGGTTTCAACATACAATGGTTTTCCTGGAACTAATTAATATTGTCTCTTGATGAACAACTGTACAGTGCAGCAACACTGACAGCAGCATTGTTACCCCAACTCACTCCTCTTCCACAGCATTATTATGCTTAACCCCACTTCCCCACTGGCAGCTGCATTATTACCCCTAACCACTCTTCCCCACAGAAAGCAGGATTATTAAACCTGCTCAGCGTGTGAGCCTGCTCCATACATTTAAACTGAACCAGCAATGTACAGTTACTTTGTGGTGTATATTAAAGCACCCTGTTCTTTCCCTTACTACAAATCGGCTATCCATTTCTCATGTCTTGGGAATGCTGAACATAGAAATGAATGATAAAAGTAAACAGGATATAATATTGCTGATCTGTTCTACTTTTAGCTGGTGAACAGCTGAAGTGGTGCTGCTTAAAGGGGTTATCCAATAGTAGAAATCCCCTCCCCCACAATGTCTGAGGCCTTCCTATACATGATATTTACCTCCGGATCACTGCACAGCTGCCACTCTGTCACCTGTGATGCTAGGGAGGCTGGTCACTGTCCTGGCTTGCTATTGGCTGCTCCCCCCGTCGGTGAATGTTTTGATCCGCACAATGGGGAGGTGCAGCTGCGTCTGTGAAGGTATCCAGAGGGACAGCAGGTGCCCAGGACTGGGTAAGTATGGTCTATAGGAGGGGTCCAGGAATTGTGGGGTGGTATTTCTACTATTGGATAACCCCTTTAACCAACTTTGTGTTCTACTGCAGCCAGTTGTCTTACAGCCTGACACAGGATTGTGAAGAGAAGGACAGGGGGCAGGGTATACATAACAAACATTTCTTTATATATTTCCCATTTTTAATTGGAGTGGGATCAAAGAAAGCCGGAGAATTTTTTTTAACAACAAGAGTCGGAATGGGTTAAAAATAAAAAAAGACTCATTAATCACCTCTACGATATCCCAGCCGATGCCTTTCCAACACTGCTTCAGTCCTCACTGTTCTCTTCTTCCTGTCCCAGATGGGTCACCGCTTATTGGCTGAGCAGGCCTCTTTTGCCATTTCTGGTGTCAATGAGATAATTTGCTCCCCGTACAGTTTGCATCAAGCAGTGTAAAAACTATTTAAATGAGAGCTGATCAACTTGTTATATCGTCAATCAACGCTCATCTAGGAGCAATGGGGTCGTTGCCATTACACCTAGAGACACTGCTCTCTCTGCAACTGCTGCACCCTCTGCACATTGATTGACTGTATGAGAAGTCAGGGCTAGGTGTGATGACATTTTTACTGTCTGGCTCTCACAATCAAAGTGGAGAGGGCACGGCAGTTGCAGAGAGACCTGAGACGTTAGGTGAAATGGCAATTCCCTAGTTGCTCCTACAGACTCATTTGCATATATTAACAATTCTTTTTGCTTAGCAATTCAGGCACATATGAACATAGGATCAACACAGATGTCTTCAGCTGCCAAGTGCACATGCAACAGGTCAACCAGTTTCATCGGTATAAAGCTGCTGATTTAACCCCTTCGCGCCCAGCGCCGTACATGTACGGCACTGGGGCGATGCGGGCACATGGCGCCCGCTTGCGGGTGCGGCGGGCGTCATGGCCGGCAAGTCTCTGCTGTTTCTAACAGCAGAGACTTGCCGCTACTTACCGCCATCGGCGGCGTCTTCCTCGGAGATTAGATGCCGTGATCACATGTGATCACGGCATCTAGTTGCGTCTCAACCCGGAAGCATTCGCTTCCGGGTGGTGTACAGACACCCTGTGTGGCCAATCGGGGTGTTTGTACACCATATGAAAACTGTAATCCTCGCTGGTGAGGATTACAGTTTTCAAAGTGCAATTCTTATTCTGGCCACTAGATGGCAGGCCAGGATAAGAAATGAGCAATTCATGGATTTCTGAGTCTATAAAATCCATAATTGCTCATAAAGAAAAAAAAAAAAAGCCACAATATATAAGCCCATATTTGAGCTTTCTAATAGTAAAAAAAAATAAAAAAAAATGTTAAAAAATATATAAAAAATAAAAAAGATGTAAAAGTTCAAATCACCCCCCTTTCCGTATAAGTAAAAAATAAATACCTAAATAACAATAAATATAGACATCATGGGTATCACCGTGACCGAAAATGCCCGTACTTTTAAAATATTAAAAAAAAAAATTCCAATACGGCGAATTGTGTGGCGGAAAAAAGCGTCCAAATGGCGATTTGCCATTTTTTGTCGCTTTTTTTTTCTAAAAAAAATTAAATAAAAAGTGATCAAAAAGTCATACACATCCCAGAATGGTATCAATAAAAACTTCAGATCGTCCCGCAAAAAATGAGCCCCCATACAGCTCTGTACACATAAATACCAAAAAGTTATAGGGGTCAAGATTTGACTAGGGAAAAAAAAAAAAAAAAGGGCAACTTTCTAATTATTTTATCACTATGAAAACGCAGGAAAAACTATACATATTAGGTATTGCCGGATTCGTACTGACCAGTAGAATGAAAGTAATGGATCAGTTTTAATGCACATCGAACGCTGTAAATAAGAAACCCGTAGAACTGTAGCGGAATAGCGTTTTCTTTGCAATTTCACCAGGTTTGGAATTTTTTTCCTGCTTCCCACTACACCGTATGCAATATTAAATGGTGGAGTTGGAAAGTACAACTTGTCCCGCAAAAAACAAGCCCTCATACAGCTATGTGAACAGAAAAATAAAAGAGTTATGGCTGTTTGAAGGCAGGGAGCGCAAAACGAAAATGCATAACCGAAAAAAGCTCAGGGCGCGAAAGGGTTAAAAGCTGAAATCTCTTTTCATTGGGCTCCGCCTAGTGGAGCTGCACGGAAATGCAGTGTTTTCTTATTGGGAAAAGAAGGAATTCAGTGCCTGGCCCCCCTCTCTTCCCAGGCCCCTTAACCACTGTGTAGACTGCCTCCATTGAAGGTATGCCACTGATTATTCATTTATAAACCCAAGTAGCAGATGTTTAGCAGACGCTAAAAGCAAAACAAAAAATATTTATTATTTATCATAATGTTCACATCACTCTGGGTATATATGGCAATGGAAATGAGACTCAGATATGGCCAGCTCATGTGCCTCTCTTATCTGACAGCTATGCCCCTCTGACTTCAATGATGCAGCACAACCAGGGAAGGGAGCGCTGAGTACATTGTAGCAACCTGATATTCTTCTCCTGCTACAAAAGATTCCAATATCCTCTAATCTTGCCTTTCACTTGACTAAGGATGGAACCATCAGCTTTCAATCTCTCTACCTTCCCTAAATCGCTGCTACACTTAAAAGTTGCTAATTGTCGCTACTTCTATGCTAGTACAGTATATGGTATTCTATGCTCAGGCTCAACGCATTTCTCTCTTTGTCATCAGGTGGCCGCTCCAGTGCCAGACATACCGTGCATGCGATTGATATAGCGCGTCCGGTGTTGCCTGTCCACTACTTTAAATTTTGACCTAGTTTTTTTTTATATGAGGGCTCCTCATATAAAAAATATTTTTTGTTTTGCTTTTAGCGTCTGTTAAACATCCACTGTGAATCGATTATACAAAGTGTGACGAAAACCTTTGTTTACCTTACACTGTGATATATAAACCCAAGTAGCTTACGTTAATTTTCCTAATGTGTCTTAGATTTACACCTTACATAAACTGTAATAACACAGCATTTTTTTCACCATAATTTTCCTACAACTGCCTTCAAAAATTATAGATTTACAGTACAGACCAAAAGTTTGGACACACCTTCTCATTCAAAGGGTCTTCTGTATTTTCATGACTATACAAATTGTAGATTCACACTGAAGGCATCAAAACTATGAATTAACACATGTGGAATTATATACTTAACAAAAAAGTGTGAAACAACTGAAAATATGTCTTATATTCTAGGTTCTTCAAAGTAGCCACCTTTTGCTTTGATTACTGCTTTGCACACTCTTGGCATTCTCATCAAGAGCTTCAAGAGGTAGTCACCTGAAATGGTTTTCACTTCACAGGTGTGCCCTGTCAGGTTTAATAAGTGGTATTTCTTGCCTTATAAATGGGGTTGGGACCATGAGTTGTGTTGGGCAGAAGTCAGGTGGATACACAGCTGATAGTCCTACTGAATAGACTGTTAGAATTTGTATTATGGCAAGAAAAAAGCAGCTAAGTAAAGAAAAAAGAGTGGCCATCATTACTTTAAGAAATAAAAGTCAGTCAGTCCGAAAAATTGGGAAAACTTTCAAAGTGCCCCCAAGTGCAGTCGCAAAAACCATCAAGCGCTACAAAGAAACTGGCTGTCATGAGGACCGCCCCAGGAAAGGAAGACCAAGAGTCACCTCTGCTGCGGAGGATAAGTTCATCCGAGTCACCACTCAGAAATCGCAGGTTAACAGCAGCTCAGATTAGAGACCAGGTCAATGCCACACAGAGTTCTAGCAGCAGACACATCTCTACAACAACTGTTAAGAGGAGACTGTGTGCAGCAGGCCTTCATGGTAAAATAGCTGCTAGGAAACCACTGCTAAGGACAGGCAACAAGCAGAAGAGACTTGTTTGGACTAAAGAACACAAGGAATGGACATTAGACCAGTGGAAATCTGTACTTTGGTCTGATGAGTCCAAATTTGAGATCTTTGGTTCCAACCACCGAGTCTTTGTGCGACGCAGAAAAGGTGAACGGATGGACTCTACATGCCTGGTTCCCACCGTGAAGCATGGAGGAGGAGGTGTGATGGTGTGGGGGTGCTTTGCTGGTGACACTGTTGGGGATTTATTCAAAATTAAAGGCATACTGAACCAGCATGGCTACCACAGCATCTTGCAGCGGCATGCTATTCCATCCGGTTTGCGTTTAGTTGGACCATCATTTATTTATCAACAGGAAAATGACCCCAAACGCACCTCCAGGCTGTGTAAGGGCTATTTGACCAAGAAGGAGAGTGATGGGGTGCTACGCCAGATGACCTGGCCTCCACAGTCACCAGACCTGAACCCAATCGAGATGGTTTGGGGTGAGCTGGACCGCAGAGTGAAGGCAAAAGGGCCAACAAGTGCTAAGCATCTCTGGGAACTCCTTCAAGACTGTTGGAATACCATTTCAGGTGACTACCTCTTGAAGCTCATCAAGAGAATACCAAGAGTGTGCAAAGCAGTAATCAAAGCAAAAGGTGGCTACTTTGAAGAACCTAGAATATAAGACATATTTTTTGTTAAGTATATAATTCCACATGTGTTAATTCATAGTTTTGATGCCTTCAGTGTGAATCTACAATTTTCATAGTCATGAGAATACAGAAAACTCTTTGAATGAGAAGGTGTGTCCAAACTTTTGGTCTGTACTGTATATGTTTTACGTTTTTATAAGGGTTTTCCAAACCCGGCATCCTGCCCAGTCTGACAGTGTGACCCTGTATTTTTGCCTGCTGTATGGTTAATTATTAGGGCTCTGGTTGTTTTTCCTTAGCTTTCCTTTAAGGAATCTTGAGACTTGATAATAAACATGATAGTAATTAAGTGTAATCCACATTCTGCCTCATGTTCTGTAAATAATTGTAAAATGACATAAGGTATGACTCATTAAAGGGGGTTTCTCACTTCAGCAAATGACATTTATCTTGTAGAAAAAGTTAATACAAGGCACTTACTTATTTGTCCATATTGCCTCCTTTGCTGGCTTCATTGATTTTTCCATCCCATTATACACTGCTTATGTCCTGGGGTTATGACTACTCTGCAATCCAGTGGCTGTGCTTGCACACTCTAGAAAAAGGTGCCAGCCTCTCAGGTGGCTAGGACTGCAGGAGTTTTTTCCTGTAGTATGCATGAGTGGCCACCGTTCCTGGATTGCAGGGTGGTTGTAATCCCTGAATACGAGCAGTGTATAATAAAATAAAAAAATTAATCAAGCCAGGAAAGGAAGTAATATGGACAATCACAATACATTAGTAAGTGCCTTGTATTAACTTTGTCTACAGGATAAATACCATTTGCTAAATGAGCTGAATGACCCCTTTAAGTTTTTCACTTAACATCCAATGTCTATAGTATGTCCAAAGTATAAATTTACCTGTGAATGACATGCTTTTTTTCCTGATGGTTTTTGGAAGTTTAAAACCTATTATAGAAGCAGACAGAGAAAATTCATCATGGTATTTTCAGTACAAGTACTTGTAAGCAGACAAAAAAACCACATGTACACACAACATTTTTAAAGGCCATGGGCGTCATTTGCAACAAAAGTTATCTGCACCACAATCTTCGGCATTTACCTGCTCAGGCCAAAATGTCTAAAAATTATTCTCCATAGAACCCTGTAATACTGAAATATCATCCCTAGCAAAAAGAAGTTAAAGTGTACCTAAACTTTTGAATATACTTTATCAAAACCTATTATAAATGTCATTAAATTAATTTTTGTAATATACAATTAATTTCTTTACGTTTTCCTTACGAAATAGGCACTTGAAGTTCAGATGTCTATCGTGCTTTGGGATCTGTACGCTGCTGACTTGTAAGTGTGTACACAGGTGTACGGATTCCGCCACAGTATGCGATGTACAGGCAGGAGCACACATTTCTGCACTTGCCTGTGCCTGCTCAGTTCTGCTAAAGCCTTGCATAGCATATCATGTCAGGCTTTAGTGGGGCAGATGCAGGTGGGAGCAGCGATGTGCTATGCAGAGCTTCAGCCTGTCCTCACTACACTTTTCTAGGCTGCAGGCTTTTAGCAGAGCAGAGCGAGCACAGGCAGGAGCTCTGCATAGCACATCTCTGCTCCTGCTTGCACCCACTCTACATTGCTGGTGTCATGCCAGCCTGAGCGGGTAAAGGTGGCAGGAGCAGCAATGTGTGCTCCTGTCTGTACAGTACATCTCAGTGCGCCAGTGGAATCCGTACACCCACACTCTGCTGACATTGATTCCAAAGAAAAACATACAAAAGTGAATTAAAAATTAAAAAATATATATATTTGAGCTTTCAGATGCACTAAACTAAATAATAATTTGAGGGATTTAATGAGCAAAATGTGTCAGAAATCTTTCACCCTTTCGGAAATCTTGAGACCTGAAGAAGGTTACATTGTGTGTACACGAGGAGACAGATTTATATAATTTTTGTATTCCATTAAATTAATTCTTGTTACTCCTCTTTACTTTTCTTATTTCAACTATAATCTCAAGTGCCTTTCCATGATTTTGTTAAACAAATGTTAATAGATTTTCTTACCTCAAATCTACAGTATCTAAATAGTTGACCACATACTGAGTAGCATTAGCAATCTGAGATCAACACAGCTGAAAAATAGGAACATCTGAAGTAAGTGTGCACCCAAGTGAAACTGATAGAGACAGATGAGAGCCAAATGGGCACGGAGCTCCACATAGAACTGTAGCCCTTTTATTCTAGAGATCGTGATTAGTTTAAAGTAGAAGCAGCACATCGCTCAGTGCCGCTAGCCCCTTTGTTGATGCCTCATTGATTTCTCAAAAAATATTTGAACTTTGATTTTTTTCTATCATTAACTTCTACATCAACAATATTTTCATAGAAACGTTTGGGTGGAGTACTCCTTTGTAGCTACTTGTAAGTTCAAGTGAAGAATTTGCTCTAGTTCAACATTGAGCCAAGTGTCATAAAAAACTAAGATTGTAGGACAGAACACCTCATTATGTTTTAGGTGTGGCGCTGGAAGTTTCACAAACGCATCAATGGACCCTAGAGATCAGGAGCAAGCACCAGGGACCGGGTAACTATGCTTCTCTAGACAGGAATGAAAGAAATTTAATGAACTGACTCATAGAAAATGTGGCATCCTATTACAGTACCACTCTAGAATTCACTGAGCTCTTTAGAATGACCAATTCTGTAACAAATATCTGTAAAGGCAGACTGCATGTCTAAGCGCCTGATTTCATACACATATGGGACTGAATGAAACATCTGAATTCAATGAATAAGAGGTGTGTCCCAGTACGTTTGTCCATATAGTGGATATGCCGACCAAATTATTATGGCCAATTCCTCCTATGCCAAGGCCTATGGGTGGACCCCCCACTGATCCAGATCAAATGAGACAGTGTTGGGACATGTTACTTAACATGAGCATAATAAAAAACAAATTCAGGGCTCATGCACACAGCCATTGCACATGGCACACGTTACTTGGCCTTTCTGTGTTGCAGTCCCCAATGCACGGGCAACATCTGTGTATATTCCGCAGAAGGATTCAAACCCATTCAATTTGAATGGGTCCGTGATCTGTCCGCACTGCAAAAAAATCGAAAAATGTTCTATTTTTTGAGGTGTGGAGCCACGGAGAGAAACCCCACGGGATCACTCAGTTCAGTGCAATGTAACATAGTTGTGTGCCTTGCTTAAAGGGTTTCTGTCACCAGATTTGGGCATACTAAACAGGATGGCATTTGCAATGTGCAAATGCCACCTGATGCCCAATCTGGTTTTCTTACTGTAATCAGATCAGCCGTTTTGTTAAAAAAAGCACTTTTATAATATGTAAATTAGGCGTACTAGGTGCAAGAGGCGTTTACCTTGCACCTAGTAATCGCCGTGTTCCAACCTCTAGTGCCGCCTCCTGCTTCCTGATTGACAGGGCCAGGCAGCTTGCTCGATGAGCTGCCGGCCCTGTCCTCGCTCGAAATCCCGCGCCTGCGCCGTGTAGGCTAAATTCGGCGCAGGCGCAAATAGTTCACCCGGCCGCCCGGCTCCTGCCTCTCTCACTGCGCCGTGCGGAGTAAAAGCGGCGCACGCGCAGTGAGTTCCGCTGGCTCCCGGCTCTCTCACTGCGCCTGCGCAGGCGCACTGAGAGACCCGGGAGCCGGGCGGCCGGCGGAACTCACTGCGCCAGCGCCGCTTTTACTCCGCACGGCGCAGACGGTCCATGATTTTTCTTCTTTTCGGGCTCTGGTGGGGGAATTAATGCGGTATCTCTCATTTTGCTTTATTTTTTCTTTTTTATTACAAATATGTATTTTACATAGACTCACAGTTTGGTTCAGGAAATGGAGCAATTCGATATATTGACTCATCATGTTAATGGGTTGCTGTCTACTATTTTTGTATACCCATCGTCTCAGCCATATACAATGGAACTGTTCTATATCACTCGCATACATATTATGTCTTGCTATCTGATGTGTTGATTGATTTTCTTGCAATAAAGTCAGTTTAAAAAAAATCAATACTGAAATTCCATCACTACAATGGTAATGCCCTTTGCCCACACCCTGATAATCCCAGCTAAGACTATCTATAAATTACCCACTATAATGAAAAATTTGGCCCAATATATCCTGATAAAAATGTAATAATAAATAAGTTGCTCATAGATTTTAAGGGCAGGCTATATTTCTGCCATTACTTACCCAGAACATGGGACATGTATGGTGAGAAAATACATAACCTGTGTAGGAGCACCACAGGCTAAAATAATGTTTTTGAAAATGTGCCTGCCGAGGCTTTTGATAACTTTCTTTCTTGAGCTTGTATTTTATGGAATGGTAAGTGGGTTTCCTTGACATTCCACTATCCACAGTGTGGGATTTCCAGGTTGCCCTCAGTCACTTCACAAACTTAAAAAGACTCAATAGAGTCTTTTTAACTCTACTCTAGATGAATATTATGAGGGTTGCCACTTCAAGAACTAAAACTTCTCTATACCACTAGATGAATATCTTAGGGGGTATAGTTTTCAAAATGGGGTCACTTCTGGGGTTGTTACATTGTTCCGCCATCTGAAATCCTCTACAGTTATGGCCTATGGTCGGCTAAACTTACTTCTACCCTAAAAGCATTAGGGTGATCCTTTCTATTTTGCCACCACTTTGTAGCAGGAAATTAGGGCTTCAGTGGGGGTATTTATGAACACAGAAGACATATAACAATCAATGATGGTGTACATTTCCTCATTTTCATGTACTATGTATTTACAATATGTCTATTTTACACTGGCTTTGCTGGCATGGAGTAGGGCCTAAATCATGAAGGCTAAAATTATGTCCTGAAAGCCATAGGGTGCTTCTTTACTTTTGCCCCCCCCCTCCACATTTAGGTAGGGCATACAGTATGACCTAAGTGGGGGTATTTCTGAATGGAGGAGAATTATGGCAATGAGGGATAGGGCCTATACGTCATTCGAGCTGAATCAGTGTCCTAAAACTCATAGGGTGCTCTTTTACCTTCAGGCCCTGCCATGGGGCCAAGCAGCAGATTGCAGCCAAATTGGAGGGTATTTATGAACACAGGAGAAGGTACAATGTATAAAAAGCATGTCCTACAAATTACGCATTTGGGAAAAATTCATTTCTCAAACCTATTATGTATTAATTCTTGCAAAAAAAAAAATTGAGCTCAAAATGCACACTACACTGAACATGTTCTGACACTGCAGAGCCTCTGCAAACCTTCATTGTTTCATGAAAAGATACTAAACTTCTAAATTTTGAAAATTTCTATATTTCATATATGTAATATTTTAAGCTTTGTAATAGATAAAATATCTTTAAAAAATGTTTTAAATAGCCATCAATATAAAGTAGATATATTGAAATATGCATGGACTTAAAGATATGAGATATTAGAGTGAAAAACAGTAAAAAAAAAATAGTATAATGCGTTACAAAAAAACTATGTCAGAATCACTTGGATACACAAAAACACTATAGAGTTGGTTTGCAAAATGTTCACACATACCAGATTTTCAAAATCTTGCTTAAAGGGGTTTTCAGAGAATTAAGAAAATGAAATTATTGAAGATACTTAACTATTAGTTTATTATAAATGTATTCCCAAATACCTTTCCTTAGTTATAATGGCTTATTTTGTCCGGAGAGCAATCATCAGGAGAAACAAAATGGCCGTCATCCTATTAGTACACACAAAACCTGTCCTAATCACACAGCAGCACTGAGTTTAAGAGTTGCCTCATCCTCTTTGCTTTTCAGGGATTATAGTCCTGAATACAGCTGATGAGATCTTCAGATGAATCTCTGAAGGAATGGCGCTCATGAGTAGACAAAGTACAGAGAGGAGGGTATAGGTGTTGCTAATGCACAGCAGGACTTGTATGCAGTCTCCATTACCACAGCCTCACATTACCTCAGTCTGTCCTGTCTGTTGTCTCTGTACTTCAAGTCTCCTCATGAACTCCATTCCTACATGGATTAAGCTAAAGTTGTTATCAGCTGTATTCAGGATGCTAATAATAATACCGGACAAGTAGAGCAGAGAGGAGGATGAGGCAGCTGTTTAGCTCAGTGTTGTGAAGTAAGTTGTTCTACTGTGTGATTAGGACTGGTTTTGTGTGTACTAATAGGATGGTGGCCATATTATTTCTCCTAATGACTGCGCCCTAGACAAAATGAGCCATTATAACGAATAAAAGGTATTTATGAATATATTTATAATAAAGTAATATTTAAGTATTAAGTTAAGTATTCATTTCCTTAATTCCCCTTTAAGGCCAAAACAGGCTCAGTTCTTAAAGGGCATCTGTCAGCAAATTTGTACTTATGAAACTGGCTGACCTGTTGTATTATGTGCACTTGGCAGCTGAAAGCATCTTTGTTGGACCCATATTCATATGTGCCTGCATTGCTAAGAAAAATGAATTTTTAATATATGCAAATGACCCTCAATGAGCAACAGGGACATTTCCATTAGTTCTAGAGGCACAGCTCTCTCTGCAAATGTTGCTCCCCCTGCACTTTTATTGAAAGGACTAAGCAGTGAAAATGTCATCACACCTGGCCCTGACTTATCCTAAAGTCAAAGTGCAGAGGACGTTGCGGTTGCTGAGAGAGCAGACCCTCTAGGTGTAATAGCAATGCCCCCATTGCTCCTAGAGCTCATTTGCATATATTAAAACATCATGTTTATTGGCAATGCAGGAACATATGAACATGGGACCAACACAGATGCCTTCAGCTGATAAGTGCACATGTAACAGGTAAAGAAGTTTCATAGGTACAAATCTGCTGACAGATGCCCTTTAAGGGGTTACAGAGAACCCGTCACCACAACATGCAATGCAATCTGAGGCAGCATGCTATAGAGCAGGAGGAGCTAAGCAGATTGATATATAGTTTTATGGGAAAAGATTCAGTAAAACTTGTAAATTATTAGTAAAACTTGTAAACATCTGTGCCCTTTTTTTACTTCAGTTGTACATGGGGCTGTCTTATTAGTGATTGGTATTATTCTCTTTGTTGGTGTGTATGCAGCGATAGCTGTCAGTCACTTATAGTTACTCACATGGGAGGTGTTAATAGTAATTGATTGCAATTTGTAAATGCATATATATAGAAAGCCATGAGTCACTGATAAGTTGGTCCTTTGCACAACTGAGCTCAGAAGGAACAGAGATTTAAATGTATAAAATTGCAGAATTTGATGAATCTTTTCCAAAAAAATCAATCTGCTCAGGTTCTCCTGCTCTATAACATGCTGCCTGCAGATTTCTATGCCTTTTTTCATAACAGGTTCTCTTGAACTCCTTAATGGGCATCTGTTGCTTGTGGGTACCTGCTATATTATACAGCTGACACTCGTATACGTAGCTTTTGATAAGTTATGGCTTTTGAAAACAAAAGCTGTAGCCTTAAGTACCAATGTGGGCTACGTAGCTTCTGTCCCTATTCTGATCCAGGTAGTGAAAGCAGAGTGCCAGCTGTATAATATGGCAGGTACCAAGAAGCAATGATGCAGGCCCAGCTCCTGAGCCATTGCTGTGACGTCCTATCTCTTCTCTTAATATTATAAAAATTAGTTTGTCTGTCTGTCTGTTCTCTATGCGCGACCAAACTATTGGACCGATTTTCACCAAATTCAGCACACAGGTACATCAGGTGTCCGGGAAGGTTTTAGACCAGGTCTCAGCTCTCTAGGATGTACCGTTCCCGAGATATTTCCAAAATCTCCATTAGCCAATAGTGGTCTGGGAGCATTTCACTTCAAATTCCAACTGTCATTTTCTCCACATGCACACAGGTTTCCATAACAACCTAGCCAGGTAATTAACAGCCAGCTGAGGAGCTCAGCCATTTCTATTGACTGCTTTAAAGGGGCAGAGTGCTGTGGATGACACTGTTAAAGGGGTATTCCGGTTACCAGAAATATAACTTATGTTTTAGACTAAGACCGTTCAGTAGTAATAAAATATGTTTTCTTCCACTACTACCCATTGCGTGTCCTCATAAATTTCCATGGCATCGATCTGTAATTCAGGCTGTCCCCTAAAGAAGGACTTCAACCCCTCCCCCGGGTCTCGCTAAGCCACGCCCCTGACTTGGTCAGGTCACTCCCCCTACCACTCCGCAGCCAATGGGGATTGAAAAAATAAAGGTAAAAATCAACTTCTGTCAGCTGCATTGACTTTCTCTCTGCAACGACACACAGAAACATTAAATGAAATAGACTAATTTTAGACTACGACCGTTCAGTAGTAATAAAAGATGTTTTTTTCCACTGCTACCCATTGCGTGTCCTCATAAATTACCATGGCATCGACCTGTAATTCAGGTAACCCTCAAAAGAAGGACTTAAAACCCCCGCCCAAGGTCTCGCTAAGCCACGCCCTTGACTCAGTCAGGCCACACCCCCTCCCACTCTGCAGCCAACGGGGATTGAAAAAATGAAGCTAAAATTCAAGTTCTGTCAGCTGCAGGGGTGGGTGGGAGATTGACTTTCTTTCTGCAATGACAACCAGAAACACTAAATGAAATAGATTAAATATACCCGTGCGAAGCAATGTTTTCTCTCCACTGCTACCCATTGCGTGTCCTCATAAATTACCATGGTATCGACCTTTAATTCAGGCCACCCTCAAAAGAAGGACTTAAAAGCAACCCCCTCCAAAGTCCCGCTAAACCACACCCCCGACCCGGTCAGGTCACACCCCCTCCCACTCCGGTGGGTACGAAACTACTGTCAGCTGCATTGACTTTCTCTCTGCAACGACAAACACAAACACTAAATGAAGTAGACGAAATATACCCAGGCGAAGCCGGGTCCTTCTGCTAGTTATGGGATAAATTTAATCTATTATCATCATAGTTTTTACACCCAAAATTGTTAATGTCTTTAATGTAAAAGAGAAAAGAAAAAAGGTGGTATTTGAATACTTGCACACAGAGAATATAAAAAAAATATATATTCAAATACAGTTGTAGAAACCAAGACCAAAAAAGTCAAACTATTAAAAACATAAAAAGTAAATAATAAAAACAAGGAACAAGGGGGTGTAGATCCTGATTAACTGCCCTTTCCAAGACCTAGCCTCACTAATAATGCTATGCTAATATATAAACAATATAAAAAGCATTATATACATAAATATAAAATATAAAAATCTTTACAATCTATTTTACTATATGGCATTTTTTTTACTATATGGCATGTTTTTTCTTCCTTTTTTGCATTGAACATTGACATGCTGCAGTCTTCTATTGCTACTATCTTTTTATGATAGGTACTCTTTAATATGACTACAGCGTCTGTTCTGTATGTATTCAAGTATATATATATATATATGACTTTTTTGTAGTTATATTATCTTTCACCTTGCAATAGTAATAATAGTAGCAGTACTGGTACAGTAATAATAGAAATTGACTCACCTTTGCCATCTGGAATTCAGTATTGCCATTTGTACCAGGGAGAATCAGGGTTAGGGCTGAGGCAATGCTCATAGGAGAAAAAAAGATGTTATTGTCTGCATGTTCAATCAGTTTCTTGGACATGTTCACAGCAAACGTATTATATGATGTTATCAAGGCCTCCATTGTCCTCTTCTTAGTAGATCTTAGAAAAAAACAGAGTGTTTAAGACTATACTCAAGTCTTAAGATTTGACTATAGTCAAGTAAATCTTCATATTATGTAATAAAAATAACAAAGCTACACATAGTAAAGCATTATATTGTCACGCATTACAATCCTGAAAAGCAATGCTAAGCAAGCACATATCATTTAAACTTTAGTTACTATCATATGTTACTACCTGTATGTAAGAATGTCTTCAGTAAAGACTGTTCTTCTTTGCTGTTACACCCCGATTTATGGAATTATTTCTTAATCAAGTAAGGCAACACGTGTTTCCTGAAGACTTTTATCTCTGTCTCAACATGCAATGTTACATTCTGACACAGGGGAAATAAATGTGCCAATAGACATGAATCATGAAAGAAGGCCATCGGAGGCAACTAACAGACTGAAAATAGTTACTGTTGTAAAAACATCAGAGAATCTGGGGTGAAGAGCTAAAGTCTATTGGTGAAAAAATAATGATAAAGAGGACCTGTCACTTCTCCTAACATGTCTGTTTCAGCAAGTACTTGCATTCCTCATAAAATAACAACGTTGGTGCATCTTTTTGTAGAATATTGCCAACTTGTTCAGGCAGAGCTGCCTTAACAAGTAAGGCTGAGAGCAGAGGGCAAGATGCTTGAGTTCTATTAAGATTCTGTTGGGGGTTTTCCAAAAGGCTTTACATGCAAGAAACACCTCAAACAATGTACAGATTAGAGATGAGCGAATTTTTAAAAACATTTGATTCGGACAGTTCACTGAATTTTCTAAAAAGATTTGATTCAATCTGGATTTATTCATGATGAATCTCATTCAAAATCAGCTGCAGAGAGCCTGTATATTGGTGTAGAACACTGTTCATTTCAGAATCATGCATAGGGAGTCCACTGTGGTAGTGAAACGGTTACTTTGCATCTGTATGACAGCATTTGGTCAGTAATCCATCAGTATTGCTAAGGCCAAAACAGAGATGACACATGATTGGAAAATTTGCATGTCTACTGTGTTTTGTACCCACTCCTGCTTTTGGCTTCCAAATCATGAGCATATCCTGATACAAAATAGCGACCGTGTGATACAAGCCTTACGGATGCTCCAAATACAGAATCCGTGGTTTTCATTTTTCTGCGCCTTGATGTTCAAAAAGGTCAGTCTCTCCACATTTTGGATGGAAAGCGAGTTCTCCTTGTGGTAACTATGCCCCTCACTGCACTGAACATCCGCTCTGATGCTACACTACTAGCTGGGGAGGAAAGCTTGTCCAGGGCAAACTCGGGCAGTTGCGGCCACAAATCAAGTTTGGCTGCTCAGTAGTCTAGGGGATTTTGGATGTGGGATGGCAGGGTGCAGTCCAAGTATGCACCACCTGCTGGTTCAGGTTCTGCTCCATGTCTTGCTGCTGGTTGGTGTTTTCTTCAGTAGGCGGGTGAAGAAAAGTGCTCATTAGAGACTCCAGACTTAGGTTACTGCTGATGGAGCTGGTGCTGCTCCTGCCTGCCTTCCAACTGTGGAATGTGAGCGCCCCTGAGGTCTGACCTTCGTGAGGATGGGCAATGGCGCACATGGGCAGCGGCCAACTGACTACATAGGATGTATAGATAGTAGTTCAGTTTATCCTCCCTCTGAACGGGTAGAAAAAAGGTCCCCATTTTGCAGTGGTAGCGGAGTGGTAGCGAGGGTCTAACATGGTGGAGAGCCAGTAGTGCTGAATGGCTGTCACTACGCAAGCAACTCAGCATGCATGTGGCCATGTGTCACTCGCTGCCTCTGCTAGTCAACCCCCTGCCCAGGACCCCAACACGAGTGCCTCCTGCCGGAAAACCACACCTTCGCCTCCACGATCCTCCATAGCGTCCACCAATGTGTCCCAGCGCAGCGTTCAGCTGTCTTTACAGCAGACGCTGGAGCGCAAGAGGAAATACAGTTCCACCCACCCACATGCCCAAGCCCTCAACATCCACATCTCCAAATTGCTGAGCCTGGAGATGCTGCCCTATAGGCTGGTAGAGACCGAGGCCTTTCGCAACCTCATGGCGGTGGCTGCCCCTCGGTATTCGGTCCCCAGCCGCCACTATTTTTCCCGATGTGCCGTCCCATCCCTACACCAGCACGTGTCACAGAACATCATCCGTGCCCTGACCAAAGCTGTTTCTGAGAAGGTCCACCTAACCACAGACACGTGGACAAGTGCTGCCGGGCAGGTACGCTATATATCACTGACGGCACATTGGGTTAACTTGGTGGAGGCTGGGACCAAGTCTGACCCTGGGGCTGCTCATGTACTGACCAAACCGAGGATTGCGGGGCCTACCTCGGTCACGGTCTCTCAGACGTACTATGCCTCCTCCTCCGACCCCTCCTCCTCCTCCACCTCCTCCTCCGAATTACTATCCGTGGGCACGGCGCCTTCAGTCAGTAGCTCTAGGCGCAGCAGCAGTGCCGTGGGTAAGCGCCAGCAGACTGCTGAGCTTAGGTGACAAAAGGCACACCGCCCAAGAGCTGTTACAGGGCATCACGGCGCAGACCGATCTGTGGCTGGCACTGCTGAACCTCAAGCCAGGCACGGTTGTGTGTGACAAGGGGCGTAACCTGGTGGCGGCTCTGCAACTCGGCAGACTGACACATGTGCCATGCCTGGCCCATGTGTTTAATCTCATAGTTCAGCGGTTCCTCAAGACATACCCCAATCTGTCCGATTTGCTCACCAAGGTGCGCTGCATCTGTGCGCATTTCCGCAAGTCGACCACAGATGCTGCCACTCTCAGGGCAGCGCAGCGCCGCCTACAACTGCCCACTCACTGACTGTTGTGCGACGTGCCCACAAGATGGAATTCAACATTAAACATGTTATCCAGAGTTTACCAGCAGCGCAGAGCGATTGTAGACTGCCAGATGTCAACTTCCACCAGAACTGGTAGTCAGGTCACTCAGATTCCTCAAGTCTACAATGAGGAGTGGACGTGGATGTCTGATATCTGCCAGGTGTTGACCAACTTTGAGAAGTCAACACAGATGGTCAGCGGCGATGCCGCCATTATCAGCCTCACTATCCCGCTGCTTTGCCTGTTGAAAAACTCACTGCTCAGCATGAAGTTGGATGCTTTGCACTTGTCACAAGAGACGGTGGAGGAAGATACGTCGCTTGATAGCCAGAGCACCCTCCGGTCTGTTTCTCAGCGCATATCGGAGGAGGGGGATGAGGATGAGGAGGAAGAGGAGGAGAATGTCGGCGAGACAGAAGAGGGTACCAGTGCTCAGTCCTTCTTAACTCTTGAGCGTGTATGGGCTGAAGAGGAGGACTTGGAGGAGGAGGAGGAAATGGAGAGTCAGGCCAGTGAGGAGAGGGAATTCTTGCGTGTTGGGACTCTGGCGCACATGGCAGACTTCATGTTAGGCTGCCTATCCCGTGACCCTCACGTTAGAAGCATTTTTTCAAACACCGATTACTGGGTGTTCACTCTCCTGGACCCACGGTACAAGCAGAACCTTTCCACTCTCATCCCTGTAGAGGAAAGGAGTATGAGAGTGAATCAATATCAACAGGCCCTGGTGCACAAGCTGAAACAATCCTTCCCATCTGACGCTGCTAGCGGCAGGGGGCGTGGTTCTGTGGGCCAAGTAGCGGGTGAGAGGAGGCGAGCAGGCAGCTTGTCCAGCACTGGCAGGGGAACGCTTTCCAAGGCCTTTGCCAGTTTTATGTCACCCCAGCAAGACACTGTCACCTGTCCCCAGTCTAGGCAGAGTAGGTGGGAGCTGTACAGAAAGATGGTGAGGAAGTACCTAGCTGACCATACCAACGTCCGGACCGATCACTCTGCTCCAAACAACTACTGGGTTTCAAAGCTGGACACGTGGCCCGAACTGGCACTATACGCCTTGGAGGTGCTGGCCTGCCCTGCCGCTAGCGTGTTGTCAGAGCGGGTATTCAGTGCAGCTGGTGGCGTCATCACCGATAAACGTACATGCCTGTCAACTGACAGCGCTGACAGGCTGATGCTTATTAAAATGAACAAAGCCTGGATTTAAAAATGTCATCTCCATAAAGCTTGTCGGCAGAGGGAAGTATGAAGTGCTCTAAAATTTCCTGGTAGTCAGCTGCACTGACTTTGGTCTTGATAAAACACAGTGGACCTACACCAGCAGATGACATGGCTCCCCAAACCATCACTGATTGTGGACACTTCACACTAGCCCTTAAGCAGCTTGGATTGAGTGCCTCTCCACTCTTACTCCAGACTCTGGGACCTTGATTTCCAAATGAAATGAAAAATTTACTTTCATCTGAGAACAACACCTTTGACCACTGAGCAACAGTCCAGTTCTTTTCTCCTTGGCCCAGGTAAGACGCTTTTGGCATTGTCTATTGGTCATGAGTGGCTTGACACATGGAATGCGACACTTTTAGCCCATGTCCTGGAACTTTTTGTGTGTGGTGGCTCTTGAAGTACTGACTCCAGCAGCAGTCCTCTCCGTGTGAATCTCCCCCAAATTTAGGAAAAGCCTTTTCTTAACAATCCTATCAAGGCTGCGGTTCTCCCTGTTGCTTGTGCACCTTTTTCTACCACCCTTTTTCCTTCCACTCAACTTTCCATTAATATGCTTTGATACAACACTCTGTGAACAGTCAGCTTCTTTAGCAATGACCTTGTGTGGCTTACCTTGTGGACTGTGCCTTCTGGACATCTGTCAAGTCAGTAGTCTTCCCCATGAACCAGACTAAGGGACCTTTTTAAAGGCTTAAGGTCCTTTTACACGGAAAGATAAATCGTATTAGCGATCGTATATTAACGAACGATGAACGATCGAACGATGCAATGTAAATACCGTTTACATTGAAAGAGAAGTCGTTCACAATCTTCGTACTTTCGGTCGTTTTATAATCGTTATTACGATCGTTCCTTGCTTTTACATTAACCGATGTATTGCTTACAGGGGAGGGGAAAGGTGTGAGTGAATTAAAAAGTGAAAAGAAGTAGGTGTTTACAGGTGTTCAATTACCACCCATGAACCGTCCTCATAACCTCCTACTGTACAAAAACAACATGTGGCAGTCTCCATTTTGTTCATTGTTGGCAGTCTCCATTGTTCATTGGGCAACAAAAATACAAGATTTTGCCAATGATGGCACAGCACAATGGCGGATGAAGTTGCGAGCGCAATAGCGAGCAGAATGGAGGACGAAATACGAACGCAACAACGAGCAGATCTTCGCGCCGAAATAAAACCAGGTTTGAAATTCAAACTATTCATACACGAGAAGAAGACACGTATTTCCGGTCGCTACGTGAGCCAATGGAATTTTAATGGGACGTGCCGAACTATTGGACTAATTAGAATGAATAACGCCTATATAAACAATTGACTCCTCCCATTACCATCTGCCAACGACTAAATGATTTTCGTTTAAACTGGAAGATTCTCGAACGATTAACGATTAATTTATTGGCAGGACAAAAGATGCGATCAACGAGAAGCGAACGAAATCTCGTTCGTCGTTAAATCGTTAACCGTGTTTATACACAACAATAATCGTGCAAATTCGAACGTTTTAACGATTATTTGAACGATAATCGGCTCGTGTAAAAGGGCCTTTAGGAAGCCTTTGCAGGTATTTTAGGTTAATTATTCTAATTTTCTTAGATAATTAATTTTGGGTTTTTCTTGGCTGTAAGCCATAATCCTCAACATTAACATAAATAAACACTTAAAAAACTTAATTCTGTGTATAATAACTCTGTATAATATATGTTTTTCACTTTTTGAACTGAATTACTGAAAAGAAAACAACTTTTTGATGATCTAATTTATTGAGATGTACTTTATTTATATTTACTCTTCTTATTTTTTTATGCTTTGTGTCCCTAACCCCACCTGTATTAAAACCTAGGTACATGTAATATGGTTTGAATTAAAGCCTAAAGGGTTAAATTCTATCCCCCTATGTAGTACCATGAATATATAATTGACCAGAATATTTAATTAGCGCACCTTCTGTCTATACTAAGTATATATAGATTGTTCAGGTATGGTTCATCCCAGAACCGACCGCTTTGAGTTCTTCTCCTTTGCTGCTCTTCTGCTAATCACGATGCCGGCGATGCCAATACATACCTACCACGCGGCCATAGACACTGGGCTGCTGCTAGGGGTTATATCGTCCGGCACGAGCACACTGAGCCACTGTGCGCTATTGCACTTTCCATAGACACGGTGCGCCCCTGTATAACCAGCGCAGTGCCTGTGTATCAACAACGCCACGCGCCTCCACTCTGCTAGTAGGCACGATATGCCCTGTTACTGTTAGTATAGAGATAGCGATATACGGGCATCATAGAGTCAATTCACCACATGTCCTCGTTAGCATCATTTTAGAGTAAAATGTAGCAATTCCTACTTCTGAATAAACACTATTGTAGCAATGCCGCAAAGAGCATATAAGAATAGTGTGGGAACTGTGTCTGGTAATCGCATACGGCCACATCGCAAACTGAAATATGTCATGAATAGAGATGAGCGAGCATACTCGTCCGACCTTGGTACTCTTTCGAGTATTAGGGTACTCGTAAGTACTCGCAGCTCGGACGAGTATCTCGCCATACTCGAGGAAATGGCAACTTACGCATCGTGCTTTTTAGCGCCTATAAACACAGCCAATCACAAGCCAGGAGACTCTACGGTACACCCAGCATCACGTGGGGCCATTACATGTCGATAGCAGGGGTTGGCTGGCCTGATCAGGTGACCCTGGAATATACTAGTGACTGGCCACGGTGCTTGGCTCAGATGCCGTCTGGATGTCGTTAGGGATAGAGCTGCTACCTTTCAGGGACAGTGTTAGGGCCTGAATTTAGTTCTCTGTTAGGCAGGAATCACCCACAAAGAACCCAACAGCCCTTCTAAGGGCTAGAAGAAATTTTTTTTTTGTCTCCTGGCTTGGCTGGCTGGCTGGCACTAGTAGTGCAGCTATCGCCATATCTAACCCTGTTTTTTTTTATTGTTCTATCTCAGTGATACAAATCAATTGCACACAGCAGTGTGGAACCATTCTGTGTGTCACAGTTCAGCACACTCACTCCAATCTGTTAAAGAAATTTAGTTAGTTGGTGAACACAATTGTGCTAGGGTTGTATATTTCATTATTAGGTGGTCTCCATCTCCTTATAGACATATCTCTTATATCTTATAATCTCTAAGCTCCATTAGATGTCACATATGCTTAAAAATAAAATGACTCATAATCACTTGATATGTCTGTAGGAAAACAGGAACTTAGCAGAAGTTGAAATACGCATATGGAATTTCCCAGATAGATGAAGTAATGTGTATCCCATTGGCTGCCATTATCACACTTTTAATTTGTTGTTCAATGTAAACTTGTATGATTGTGATTGGACATATTAAAATTGATGACAAAGGGGTGTGTGATTACACCATCATGTATTTCTAATAAAATTAGCTCCCTGGGTGTAACCAGGAGAGATCTGCATGATCAGCAATGAGACTGGACGTGCATTTCTTGTGCTGTGGCCGCACCCTCTTACCATGAAGGGGGAAATTTAACATAATGTGAACACCACAGACAACTGAGTATTAAGTCTAATTTGGGACTTATCCTAAATTACATTAACATTGTGGTGCCGAAACCCGGGAAAAATCCATCAGATATCCAAGGGGACGATCGTGGAAGAGCTTTGGTCATTATGGCAACTGGGAACTGCACCTTCAAATACACAGGTAAGATATTTTTCTTACTTTGTGCCTTCCTACTTTTCATGACCACTGTTCGAGTATTGTCCTTTTCGGAATCTTTGAGATTTTAAAAGAACACCTCCTTGTCTGTGGTAGGAGTGAATGGTGTGCCTGCCTGAAACCTAGGTGTATGATGAGAGTGACGGAGATTGCCTGTGTTTTATAATATGCCATGATAGAAATTAAGGAACTGGGAAAAAGAGGAATTTAGAATATCAAGAAAGAGATTTCAATGCTTGCATTTAGTTAGTATTTAAGGTGCCCACCTCTCTGTGAGGTCCACAGGGATCCTGTAGGCATCGTGTGAGCAGGTTGGTGCCCAGTTAGTTACGTTGTGCGTGGTTTAAGCAACTGAGGGTACGTGAATCATTGGATTCGCGTGTGAGTCATTGGATTCACGTGTAGTGTAGTGGGACAACACAAAAGGTGTGTGTGTGTCCGATTGGAGAAGGGATGGATCCACTCTTCTCCAATGGGGATCAGGCAGTCAAAGGCTCTGAAAGAGGGGCGCCCCTCAAGGAGGGAGGTGACTGCAGTGGATATCATAGAGAGGCATAAGAGGAGGAGGGGCAGTGAGAGGTATAAGCAGAATATTCAAAAGAGCAGGCATGTCAAGAGATGAGAAATCTGGAAATCTAGATGGTTGAAATCTGTAAAGTTCCACAGTGAGAAAAGCAGCGCATTCGTTGAAGGTTAGGCAGGTGAAGAAGGTAAGAGCAGGTGAGGAGTATGTGAGAGGCTGGGGAGCAGTGGTTCAAAGGTGGCATAAAGAGAATGATGGAGAAAGAATTGGGAAGGGAACACATATATGTATGTATATATGTTTTTACTTTTAAAAAGCAAAGGAAAGAGTTAAACATGAGTGGAGTGAAAAAAGAAGAGGTACTGGCTGCTGCTTTGAGAGGGACTTAAACGGCATTTTCTTTGTATTCCGTCTCTTGTGGGGTCCCCGATAGTCATAAATGTATAATTTCTGTAGAAGAGGAGGATGAACCACGAAGAATCAGATTCTTATCAAAATCTGATTATTTGATAACATAGAATTGCAGTAGTTCCCATTTCAGATATTGTTTTGGCAGATGTGGTAGTATTTGAAAGAAGATGTGTCAGTATATACTGCTGCTATTAGTGATTAGGAAAAAACCCTATCCTTAAAGGAAAAAAATTATTAAGTGTTTATTAATTATTAACCCTTACAGTACCGGCGCCGTACATGTACGGCGCTGGTACGATGCGGGCACATGGCGCCCGCTCGCGGGTGCGGCGGGCGTCATGGCCGGCAAGTCTCTGCTGTTTCTAACAGCAGAGACTTGCCGCTACCTACTGTACCGGCGGCGTCTTCCGGGGTGACTAGATGCCGTGATCACACGTGATCACGGCATCTAGTTGCGTCTAAACCCGGAAGCGTTCGCTTCCGGGTGGTGTACAGACACCCCGTGTGGCCAATCGGGGTGTCTGTACACCATATGAAAACTGTAATCCTCGCTGGTGAGGATTACAGTTTTCAAAGTGCAATTCTTATTCTGGCCACTAGATGGCAGGCCAGGATAAGAAATGAGCAATTGATGGATTTAACTGCCTCTAGTAAATCCATGATTGCTCATAAAGAAAATTAAAAAGCCACAATATATAAGCTCATATTTGAGCATTCAAATAGTAAAAAAAAATAAAAAAAAAATGTTAAAAATATATAAAAATAAAAAAGATATAAAAGTTCAAATCACCCCCCTTTCCGTATAAGTAAAAAATAAATACCTAAATAACACTAAATATAGACATCATGGGTATCACCGTGACCGAAAACGCCCGTACTTTTAAAATATATAAAAAAAATCCAATACGGCGAATTGTGTGGCGGAAAAAAGCGTCCAAATGGCGATTTGCCGTTTTTTGTCGCTTTTTTTTTCTAAAAAAAATTAAATAAAAAGTGATCAAAAAGTCATACACACCCCAGAATGGTATTAATAAAATCTTCAGATTGTCCCGCAAACAATGAGCCCCCATACAGCTCTGTACACATAAATACCAAAAAGTTATAGGGGTCAAGATATGACAAGGAAAAAAAAAAAAAAGGGCAACTTTCTAATTTTTTTTCACTATCAAAACGCAGGAAAAACTATACATATTAGGTATTGCCGGATTCGTACTGACCAGTAGAATGAAAATAACGGGTCAGTTTTAATGCACATCGAACGCTGTAAATAAGAAACCCGTAGAACTGTAGCGGAATAGCGTTTTTTTTGCAATTTCACCTGATTTGGAATTTTTTTAAAAAATATCATTTTCATTGATTCTGTGCTGAAAACTTTTCATGGAGTCATGCATATATTTTTTTGAGTTTTTATTG